>JAUCNB010000028.1:1195000-1239574 GCA_033675215.1 Rhodiola kirilowii
TTCTAAGGTATATCTAAGTTCGTCCTTAGAAAGAGACTAACTTGGGACGAACTTAGACTAACTTGAGACGAACATATACAAACCTTAGAATGAGACTAAAGTTTGTCTTTGTTCGTCCCAAGTTAGTCTCGTTAGTCTCATTCTAAGGTTTATCTAAGTTCGTCCTTAGAAAGAGACTAACTTGGGACGAACTTAGACTAACTTGGGACGAAATTATACAAACCTTAGAATGAGACTAAAGTTTGTCTTTGTTCGTCCCAAGTTAGTCTCGTTAGTCTCATTCTAAGGTTTATCTAAGTTCGTCCTTAGAAAGAGACTAACTTGGGACGAACTTAGACTAACTTGGGACGAACTTATACAAACCTTAGAATGAGACTAAAGTTTGTCTTTGTTCGTCCCAAGTTAGTCTCGTTAGTCTCATTCTAAGGTTTATCTAAGTTCGTCCTTAGAAAGAGACTAACTTGGGACAAACTTAGACTAACTTGAGACGAACTTATACAAACCTTAGAATGAGACTAAAGTTTGTCTTTGTTCGTCCCAAGTTAGTCACGTTAGTCTCATTCTAAGGTTTGTCTGAGTTTCGCCCTTAGAAAGAGACTAACTTGGGACGAACTTATACAAACTTTAGAATGAGACTAAAGTTTGTCTTTGTTCGTCCCAAGTTAGTCTCGTTAGTCTCATTCTAAGGTTTGTCTAAGTTCATCTTTAGAAAGAGACAAACTTGGGACGAACTTAGACAAACTTGGGATGAACTTATACAAACCTTAGAATGAGACTAAAGTTTGTCTTTGTTCGTCCCAAGTTAGTCTCGTTAGTCTCATTCTAAGGTTTATCTAAGTTCGTCCTTAGAAAGAGACTAACTTGGGACGAACTTAGACTAACTTGGGATGAACTTATACAAACCTTAGAATGAGACTAAAGTTAGTCTTTGTTCGTCCCAAGTTAGTCTCGTTAGTCTCATTTTAAGGTTTATCTAAGTTCGTCATTAGAAAGAGACTAACTTGGGACGAACTTAGACTAACTTGGGACGAACTTATACAAACTTTAGAATGAGACTAAAGTTTGTCTTTGTTCGTCCCAAGTTAGTCTCGTTAGTCTCATTCTAAGGTTTGTCTAAGTTCATCCTTAGAAAGAGACTAACTTGGGACGAACTTAGACAAACTTGGGATGAACTTATACAAACCTTAGAATGAGACTAAAGTTTGTCTTTGTTCGTCCCAAGTTAGTCTCATTAGTATCATTCTAAGGTGTATCTAAGTTCGTCCTTAGAAAGAGACTAACTTGGGACGAACTTAGACTAACTTGGGATGAACTTATACAAACCTTAGAATGAGACTAAAGTTTGTCTTTGTTCGTCCCAAGTTAGTCTCGTTAGTCTCATTCTAAGGTTTATCTAAGTTTATCCTTAGAAAGAGACTAACTTGGGACGAACTTCGACTAACTTGGGATGAACTTACACAAACCTTAGAATGAGACTAAAGTTTGTCTTTGTTCGTCCAAAGTCAGTCTCGTTAGTCTCATTCTAAGGTTTATCTAAGTTCGTCCTTAGAAAGAGACTAACTTGGGACGAACTTAGACTAACTTGGGATGAACTTATAAGAACCTTAGAATGAGACTAAAGTTTGTCTTTGTTTGTCCCAAGTTAGCTTCGTTAGTCTCGTTAGTCTCATTCTAAGGTTTGTATAAGTTCGTCCTCAGAAACAGACTAACTTGGGACGAACTTAGACAAACTTGGGATGAACTTATACAAACCTTAGAATGAGACTAAAGTTTGTCTTTGTTCGTCCCAAGTTACTCTCGTTAGTCTCATTCTAAGGTTTGTCTAAGTTCATCCTTAGAAAGAGACTAACTTGGGACGAACTTAGACTAACTTGAGACGAACTTATACAAACCTTAGAATGAGACTAAAGTTTGTCTTTGTTCGTCCCAAGTTAGTCTCGTTAGTCTCATTCTAAGGTTTATCTAAGTTCGTCCTTAGAAAGAGACTAACTTGGGACGAACTTAGACTAACTTGGGATGAACTTATACAAACCTTAGAATGAGACAAAAGTTTGTCTTTGTTCGTCCCAAGTTAGTCTCGTTAGTCACATTCTAAGGTTTATCTAAGTTCGTCCTTAGAAAGAGACTAACTTGGGACGAACTTAGACTAACTTGGGACGAACTTATACAAACTTTAGAATGAGACTAAAGTTTGTCTTTGTTCGTCCCAAGTTAGTCTCGTTAGTCTCATTCTAAGGTTTGTCTAAGTTCGTCCTTAGAAAGAGACTAACTTGGGACGAATTTAGACAAACTTGGGATGAACTTATACAAACCTTAGAATGAGACTAAAGTTTGTCTTTATTCGTCCCAAGTTACTCTCGTTAGTCTCATTCTAAGGTTTGTCTAAGTTCGTCCTTAGAAAGAGACGAACTTGGGACGAACTTAGACTAACTTGGCACGAACTTATACAAACCTTAGAATGAGACTAAAGTTTGTCTTTGTTCGTCCCAAGTTGGTCTCGTTAGTCTCATTCTAAGGTATATCTAAGTTCGTCCTTAGAAAGAGACTAACTTGGGACGAACTTAGACTAACTTGAGACGAACTTATATAAACCTTAGAATGAGACTAAAGTTTGTCTTTGTTCGTCCCAAGTTAGTCTAGTTAGTCTCATTCTAAGGTTTATCTAAGTTCGTCCTTAGAAAGAGACAAACTTGGGACGAACTTAGACTAACTTGGGATGAACTAATACAAACCTTAGAATGAGACTAAAGTTTGTCTTTGTTCGTCCCAAGTTAGTCTCGTTAGTCTCATTCTAAGGTTTATCTAAGTTCGTCCTTAGAAAGAGACTAACTTGGGACGAACTTAGACTAACTTGGGACGAACTTATACAAACCTTAGAATGAGACTAAAGTTTGTCTTTGTTCGTCCCAAGTTAGTCTCGTTAGTCTCATTCTAAGGTTTATCTAAGTTCGTCCTTAGAAAGAGACTAACTTGGGACGAACTTAGACTAACTTGGGACGAACTTATACAAACATTAGAATGAGACTAAAGTTTGTCTTTGTTCGTCCCAAGTTAGTCTCGTTAGTCTCATTCTAAGGTTTATCTAAGTTCGTCCTTAGAAAGAGACTAACTTGGGACGAACTTAGACAAACTTGGGACGAACTTATACAAACCTTAGAATGAGACTAAAGTTTGTCTTTGTTCGTCCCAAGTTAGTCTCATTAGTCTCATTCTAAGGTGTATCTAAGTTCGTCCTTAGAAAGAGACTAACTTGGGACGAACTTAGACTAACTTGGGATGAACTTATACAAACCTTAGAATGAGACTAAAGTTTGTCTTTGTTCGTCCCAAGTTAGTCTCGTTAGTCTCATTCTAAGGTTTATCTAAGTTTATCCTTAGAAAGAGACTAACTTGGGACGAACTTCGACTAACTTGGGATGAACTTACACAAACCTTAGAATGAGACTAAAGTTTGTCTTTGTTCGTCCCAAGTCAGTCTCGTTAGTCTCATTCTAAGGTTTATCTAAGTTCGTCCTTAGAAAGAGACTAACTTGGGACGAACTTAGACTAACTTGGAATGAACTTATAAGAACCTTAGAATGAGACTAAAGTTTGTCTTTGTTCGTCCCAAGTTAGTCTCGTTAGTCTCATTCTAAGGTTTTGTCTAAGTTCATCCTTAGAATGAGACTAACTTGGGACGAACTTATACAAACTTTAGAATGAGACTAAAGTTTGTCTTTGTTCGTCCCAATTAGTCTCGTTAGTCTCATTCTAAGGTTTGTCTAAGTTCGTCATCAGAAAGAGACTAACTTGGGACGAACTTAGACAAACTTGGGATGAACTTATACAAACCTTAGAATGAGACTAAGTTTGTCCTTGTTCGTCCCAAGTTAGTCTCGTTAGTCTCATTCTAAGGTTTATCTAAGTTCGTCCTTAGAAAGAGACTAACTTGGGATGAACTTAGACTTACTTGGCATGAACTTATACAAACCTTAGAATGAGACTAAAGTTTGTCTTTGTTCGTCCCAAATTAGTCTCGTTAGTCTCATTCTAAGGTTTATCTAAGTTCGTCCTTAGAAAGAGACTAACTTGGGACGAACTTAGACTAACTTGGGACGAACTTATACAAACTTTAGAATGAGACTAAAGTTTGTCTTTGTTCGTTCCAAGTTAGTCTCGTTAGTCTCATTCTAAGGTTTGTCTAAGTTCGTCCATAGAAAGAGACGAACTTGGGACGAACTTAGACTAACTTGGGACGAACTTATACAAACCTTAGAATGAGACTAAAGTTTGTCTTTGTTCGTCCCAAGTTGGTCTCGTTAGTCTACTTCTAAGGTATATCTAAGTTCGTCCTTAGAAAGAGACTAACTTGGGACGAACTTAGACTAACTTGAGACGAACATATACAAACCTTAGAATGAGACTAAAGTTTGTCTTTGTTCGTCCCAAGTTAGTCTCGTTAGTCTCATTCTAAGGTTTATCTAAGTTCGTCCTTAGAAAGAGACTAACTTGGGACGAACTTAGACTAACTTGGGACGAAATTATACAAACCTTAGAATGAGACTAAAGTTTGTCTTTGTTCGTCCCAAGTTAGTCTCGTTAGTCTCATTCTAAGGTTTATCTAAGTTCGTCCTTAGAAAGAGACTAACTTGGGACGAACTTAGACTAACTTGGGACGAACTTATACAAACCTTAGAATGAGACTAAAGTTTGTCTTTGTTCGTCCCAAGTTAGTCTCGTTAGTCTCATTCTAAGGTTTATCTAAGTTCGTCCTTAGAAAGAGACTAACTTGGGACGAACTTAGACTAACTTGGGATGAACTTATACAAACCTTAGAATGAGACTAAAGTTTGTCTTTGTTCGTCCCAAGTTAGTCTAAGTTCGTCCCAAGTTAGTCTCTTAGAAAGAGACTAACATGGGACGAACTTAGACTAACTTCGGACGAAAGTTTGTCTTTGTTCGTCCCAAGGTAGTCTCGTTAGTCTCATTCTAAGGTTTATCTAAGTTCGTCCCAAGTTAGTCTCTTTCTAAGGACGAACCTAGATAAACCTTAGAATGAGACTAACGAGACTAACTTGGGACGAACAAAGACAAACTTTAGTCTCATTCTAAAGTTTGTATAAGTTCGTCCCAAGTTAGTCTCTTTCTAAAGACGAACTTAGACAAACCTTAGAATGAGACTAACGAGACTACCTTGGGACGAACAAAGACAAACTTTCGTCCCATTCTAAGGTTTGTATAAGTTCATCCCAAGTTAGTCTAAGTTCATCCCAAGTTAGTCTCTTTCTAAGGACGAACTTAGATAAACCTTAGAATGAGACTAACGATACTAACTTGGGACGAACAAAGACAAACTTTAGTCTCATTCTAAGGTTTGTATAAGATCATCCCAAGTTAGTCTAAGTTCATCCCAAGTTAGTCTCTTTCTAAGGACGAACTTAGACAAACCTTATAATGAGACTAACGAGACTAACTTGGGACGAACAAAGACAAACTTTAGTCTCATTCTAAGGTTTGTATAAGTTCATCCCAAGTTAGTCTAAGTTCGTCCCAAGTTAGACTAACTTAGAAAGAGACTAACATGGGACGAACTTAGACTAACTTCGGACGAAAGTTTGTCTTTGTTCGTCCCAAGGTAGTCTCGTTAGTCTCATTCTAAGGTTTATCTAAGTTCGTCCCAAGTTAGTCTCTTTCTAAGGACGAACCTAGATAAACCTTAGAATGAGACTAACGAGACTAACTTGGGACGAACAAAGACAAACTTTAGTCTCATTCTAAAGTTTGTATAAGTTCGTCCCAAGTTAGTCTCTTTCTAAGGTTTGTATAAGTTCGTCCCAAGTTCGTTCCAAGTTAGTCTCTTTCTAAGGACGAACCTAGATAAACCTTAGAATGAGACTAACGAGACTAACTTGGGATGAACAAAGACAAACTTTAGTCTCATTCTAAAGTTCGTCCCAAGTTAGTCTCGTTAGAAAGAGACTAACTTGGGACGAACTTGGGACGAACTTATACAAACCTTAGAAACTATACAAACCTTAGAATGAGACTAAAGTTTGTCTTTGTTCGTCCCAAGGTAGTCTCGTTAGTCTCATTCTAAGGTTTATCTAAGTTCGTCCCAAGTTAGTCTCTTTCTAAGGACGAACCTAGATAAACCTTAGAATGAGACTAACGAGACTAACTTGGGACGAACAAAGACAAACTTTAGTCTCATTCTAAAGTTTGTATAAGTTCGTCCCAAGTTAGTCTCTTTCTAAAGACGAACTTAGACAAACCTTAGAATGAGACTAACGAGACTACCTTGGGACGAACAAAGACAAACTTTCGTCCCATTCTAAGGTTTGTATAAGTTCATCCCAAGTTAGTCTAAGTTCATCCCAAGTTAGTCTCTTTCTAAGGACGAACTTAGATAAACCTTAGAATGAGACTAACGATACTAACTTGGGACGAACAAAGACAAACTTTAGTCTCATTCTAAGGTTTGTATAAGATCATCCCAAGTTAGTCTAAGTTCATCCCAAGTTAGTCTCTTTCTAAGGACGAACTTAGACAAACCTTAGAATGAGACTAACGAGACTAACTTGGGACGAACAAAGACAAACTTTAGTCTCATTCTAAGGTTTGTATAAGTTCATCCCAAGTTAGTCTAAGTTCGTCCCAAGTTAGTCTCAATCTAAGGAAGAACTTAGATAAACCTTAGAATGAGACTAACGAGACTAACTTGGGACGAACAAAGACAAACTTTAGTCTCATTCAAAGGTTTTATAAGTTCGTCCCAAGTTAGTCTAAGTTTGTCCCAAGTTAGTCTCTTTCTAAGGACGAACTTAGACAAACCTTAGAATGAGACTAACGAGACTAACTTGGGACGAACAAAGACAAACTTTAGTCTCATTCTAAAGTTTGTATAAGTTCGTCCCAAGTTAGTCTCTTTCTAAGGGCGAACTTAGACAAACCTTAGAATGAGACTAACGAGACTAACATGGGACGAGCAAAGATAAACTTTAGTCTCATTCTAAGGTTTGTATAAGTTCGTCCCAAGTTAATCTAAGTTCATCCCAAGTAAGTCTCTTTCTAAGGACGAACTTAGATAAACCTTAGAATGAGACTAACGAGACTAACTTGGGACGAACAAAGGCAAACTTTAGTCTCATTCTAAAGTTTGTATAAGTTCGTCCCAAGTTAGTCTAAGTTCGTCCCAAGTTTGTCTCTTTCTAAGGACGAACTTAGATAAACCTTAGAATGAGACTAACGAGAATAACTTGGGACGAACAAAGACAAACTTTAGTCTCATTCTAAAGTTTGTATAAGTTCGTCCCAAGTTAGTCTACGTTTGTCCCAAGTTAGTCTCTTTCTAAGGACGAACTTAGACAAACCTTAGAATGAGACTAACGAGACTAACTTGGGACGAACAAAGACAAACTTTAGTCTCATTCTAAGGTTTGTATAAGTTCATCCCAAGTTAGTCAAAGTTCGTCCCAAGTTAGTCTCTTTCTAAGGACGAACTTAGATAAACCTTATAATGAGACTAACGAGACTAACTTGGGACAAACATAGACAAACTTTAGTCTCATTCTAAGGTTTTATAAGTTCGTCCCAAGTTAGTCTAAGTTCGTCCCAAGTTAGTCTCTTTCTAAGGACGAACTTAGAAAAACCTTAGAATGAGACTAACGAGACTAACTTGGGACGAACAAAGACAAACTTTAGTCTCATTCTAAGGTTTGTATAAGTTCATCCCAAGTTAGTCAAAGTTCGTCCCAAGTTAGTCTCTTTCTAAGGACGAACATAGATAAACCTTAGAATGAGACTAACGAGACTAACTTGGGACGAACAAAGACAAACTTTAGTCTCATTCTAAGGTTTGTATAAGTTCGTCCCAAGTTAGTCTAAGTTCGTCCCAAGTTAGTCTCTTTCTAAGGACGAACTTAGAAAAACCTTAGAATGAGACTAACGAGACTAACTTGGGACGAACAAAGACAAACTTTAGTCTCATTCTAAGGTTTGTATAAGTTCGTCCCAAGTTAGTCTAAGTTCATCCCAAGTTAGTCTCTTTCTAAGGACGAACCTAGATAAACCTTAGAATGAGACTAACGAGACTAACTTGGGACGAACAAAGACAAACTTTAGTCTCATTCTAAAGTTTGTATAAGTTCGTCCCAAGTTAGTCTCTTTCTAAAGACGAACTTAGACAAACCTTAGAATGAGACTAACGAGACTACCTTGGGACGAACAAAGACAAACTTTCGTCTCATTCTAAGGTTTGTATAAGTTCGTCCCAAGTTAGTCTAAGTTCATCCCAAGTTAGTCTCTTTCTAAGGACGAACTTAGACAAACCTTAGAATGAGACTAACGAGACTAACTTGGGACGAATAAAGACAAACTTTAGTCTCATTCTAAGGTTTGTATAATTTCGTCCCAAGTTAGTCTAAGTTCGTCCCAAGTTAGTCTCTTTCTAAGGACGAACTTAGATAAACCTTAGAATGAGACTAACGAGACTAACTTGGGACGAACAAAGACAAACTTTAGTCTCATTCTAAGGTTTGTATAAGTTCATCCCAAGTTAGTCTAAGTTCATCCCAAGTTAGTCTCTTTCTAAGGACGAACTTAGACAAACCTTAGAATGAGACTAACGAGACTAACTTGGGACGAACAAAGACAAACTTTAGTCTCATTCTAAGGTTTGTATAACTTCGCCCCAAGTTAGTCTAAGTTCGTCCCAAGTTAGTCTCGTTAGTCTCATTCTAAGGTTTGTCTAAGTTTGTCCTTAGAAAGAGACTAACTTGTGACGAACTTAGACTAACTTGGGGCAAACTTATACAAACCTTAGAATGAGACTAACGAGACTAACTTGGGACAAATAAAGACAAACTTTAGTCTCATTCTAAGGTTTGTATAAGTTCGTCCCAAGTTAGTCTAAGTTCGTCCTTAGAAAGAGACTAACTTGGGACGAACTTAGACTAACTTGGGGCGAACTTATACAAACCTTAGAATGAGACTAACGAGACTAACTTGGGACGAATAAAGACAAACTTTAGTCTCATTCTAAGGTTTGTATAAGTTCGTCCCAAGTTAGTCTAAGTTCGTCCCAAGTTAGTTTCTTTCTAAGGACGAACTTAGATAAACCTTAGAATGAGACTAACGAGACTAACTTGGGACGAACAAAGACAAACTTTAGTCTCATTCTAAGGTTTGTATAAGTTCATCCCAAGTTAGTCTAAGTTCGTCCCAAGTTAGTCTTTTTCTAAGGACGAACATAGACAACCCTTAGAATGAGACTAACGAGACTAACTTCGGACGAACAAAGACAAACTTTAGTCTCATTCTAAGGTTTGTACAAGTTCATCCCAAGTTAGTCTAAGTTCGTCCCAAGTTAGTCTCTTTCTAAGGACGAACTTAGATAAACCTTAGAATGAGACTAACGAGACTAACTTAGGACGAACAAAGACAAACTTTAGTCTCATTCTAAGGTTTGTATAAGTTCGTCCCAAGTTAGTCTAAGTTCATCCCAAGTTAGTCTCTTTCTAAGGACGAACTTAGACAAACCTTAGAATGAGACTAACGAGACTAACTTGGGACGAACAAAGACAAACTTTAGTCTCATTCTAAGGTTTGTATAACTTCGCCCAAAGTTAGTCTAAGTTCGTCCCAAGTTAGTCTCGTTAGTCTCATTCTAAGGTTTGTCTAAGTTTGTCCTTAGAAAGAGACTAACTTGTGACGAACTTAGACTAACTTGGGGCGAACTTATACAAACCTTAGAATGAGACTAACGAGACTAACTTGGGACAAATAAAGACAAACTTTAGTCTCATTCTATGGTTTGTATAAGTTCGTCCCAAGTTAGTCTAAGTTCGTCCTTAGAAAGAGACTAACTTGGGACGAACTTAGACTAACTTGGGGCGAACTTATACAAACCTTAGAATGAGACTAACGAGATTAACTTGGGACGAATAAAGACAAACTTTAGTCTCATTCTAAGGTTTGTATAAGTTCGTCCCAAGTTAGTCTAAGTTCGTCCCAAGTTAGTTTCTTTCTAAGGACGAACTTAGATAAACCTTAGAATGAGACTAACGAGACTAACTTGGGACGAACAAAGACAAACTTTAGTCTCATTCTAAGGTTTGTATAAGTTCATCCCAAGTTAGTCTAAGTTCGTCCCAAGTTAGTCTTTTTCTAAGGACGAACATAGACAACCCTTAGAATGAGACTAACGAGACTAACTTCGGACGAACAAAGACAAACTTTAGTCTCATTCTAAGGTTTGTACAAGTTCATCCCAAGTTAGTCTAAGTTCGTCCCAAGTTAGTCTCTTTCTAAGGACGAACTTAGATAAACCTTAGAATGAGACTAACGAGACTAACTTAGGACGAACAAAGACAAACTTTAGTCTCATTCTAAAGTTTGTATAAGTTCGTCCCAAGTTAGTCTAAGTTCGTCCCAAGTTAGTCTCTTTCTAAGGACGAACTTAGATAAACCTTAGAATGAGACTAACGAGACTAACTTGGGACGAACATAGACAAACTTTAGTCTCATTCTAAGGTTTTATAAGTTCGTCCCAAGTTAGTCTAAGTTCGTCCCAAGTTAGTCTCTTTCTAAGGACGAACTTAGAAAAACCTTAGAATGAGACTAACGAGACTAACTTGGGACGAACAAAGACAAACTTTAGTCTCATTCTAAGGTTTGTATAAGTTCATCCCAAGTTAGTCAAAGTTCGTCCCAAGTTAGTCTCTTTCAAAGGACGAACATAGATAAACCTTAGAATGAGACTAACGAGACTAACTTGGGACGAACAAAGACAAACTTTAGTCTCATTCTAAGGTTTGTATAAGTTCGACCCAAGTTAGTCGAAGTTCGTCCCAAGTTAGTCTCTTTCTAAGGACGAACTTAGAAAAACCTTAGAATGAGACTAACGAGACTAACTTGGGACGAACAAAGACAAACTTTAGTCTCATTCTAAGGTTTGTATAAGTTCGTCCCAAGTTAGTCTAAGTTCGTCCCAAGTTAGTCTCTTTCTAAGGACGAACCTAGATAAACCTTAGAATGAGACTAACGAGACTAACTTGGGACGAACAAAGACAAACTTTAGTCTCATTCTAAAGTTTGTATAAGTTCGTCCCAAGTTAGTCTCTTTCTAAAGACGAACTTAGACAAACCTTAGAATGAGACTAACGAGACTAACTTGGGACGAACAAAGACAAACTTTCGTCTCATTCTAAGGTTTGTATAAGTTCGTCCCAAGTTAGTCTAAGTTCATCCCAAGTTAGTCTCTTTCTAAGGACGAACTTAGACAAACCTTAGAATGAGACTAACGAGACTAACTTGGGACGAATAAAGACAAACTTTAGTCTCATTCTAAGGTTTGTATAAGTTCGTCCCAAGTTAGTCTAAGTTCGTCCCAAGTTAGTCTCTTTCTAAGGACGAACTTAGATAAACCTTAGAATGAGACTAACGAGACTAACTTGGGATGAACAAAGACAAACTTTAGTCTCATTCTAAGGTTTGTATAAGTTCATCCCAAGTTAGTCTAAGTTCATCCCAAGTTAGTCTCTTTCTAAGGACGAACTTAGACAAACCTTAGAATGAGACTAACGAGACTAACTTGGGACGAACAAAGACAAACTTTAGTCTCATTCTAAGGTTTGTATAACTTCGCCCCAAGTTAGTCTAAGTTCATCCCAAGTTAGTCTCTTTCTAAGGACGAACTTAGACAAACCTTAGAATGAGACTAACGAGACTAACTTGGGACGAACAAAGACAAACTTTAGTCTCATTCTAAGGTTTGTATAAGTTTGTCCCAAGTTAGTCTAAGTTCGTCCCAAGTTAGTCTCTTTCTAAGGACGAACTTAGATAAACCTTATAATGAGACTAACGAGACTAACTTGGGACGAACATAGACAAACTTTAGTCTCATTCTAAGGTTTGTACAAGTTCATCCCAAGTTAGTCTAAGTTCGTCCCAAGTTAGTCTCTTTCTAAGGACGAACTTAGATAAACCTTAGAATGAGACTAACGAGACTAACTTGGGACGAATAAAGACAAACTTTAGTCTCATTCTAAAGTTTGTATAAGTTCGTCCCAAGTTAGGCTAAGTTCGTCCCAAGTTTGTCTCTGTCTAAGGACGAACTTAGATAAACCTTAGAATGAGACTAACGAGACTAACTTCGGACGAACAAAGACAAACTTTAGTCTCATTCTAAGGTTTGTACATGTTCATCCCAAGTTAGTCTAAGTTCGTCCCAAGTTAGTCTCTTTCTAAGGATGAACTTAGATAAACCTTAGAATGAGACTAACGAGACTAACTTGGGACGAACAAAGACAAACTTTAGTCTCATTCTAAGGTTTGTATAAGTTCGTCCCAAGTTAGTCTAAGTTCGTCCCAAGTTAGTCTCTTTCTAAGGACGAACTTAGATAAACCTTAGAATGAGACTAACGAGACTAACTTGGGACGAACAAAGACAAACTTTAGTCTCATTCTAAGGTTTGTATAAGTTTGTCCCCAAAATTTTGGTATAAGTTCGTCCCCTGAAGTTCAAGTTGGTTAGTGGGTTTTTTCTAGAGAGAGAAGCTCTGTCGCTTGAGGTTTCGGCGAACTTGAATTGCGGCCTATGGCCTCTCCCCCTCGTCCGCCTGATCCATCAGCCACCGCTTCTAATCAGCCCCAAACTACACCGATCTCGTACGCGACTGCAGTCCGAGCTTCATCGATACCAACTTTCCCACAGATCAACCTTCCTCCCCGACAATATTCATGCAAGGATGGGCGTCCGGTTGTCAACTTCACCAAAGCAGAGATCCAACCTGGAGTGGATCGGCTACGCTTTTCATTGGTTGCTAAGTTTTCATCTGGCCGACCACCAGTTGATGAGGTGCGCCGGGCTTTCATCTCCACCTGGGGTTTGGATAGAACAGCCACCATCGGAGCCCTAGATGCAAGGCATATGTTGATCGTTCTTCGTACAGATGAAGAAGCTAGCAAGGTGATGGCACATCCTATGAGGAAGGTTGGTCAGTCCTTGTATCGCCTCTTTCGTTGGTCACCTGATTTCCATACGAAAAAGGAATCTACTGTCACCACCGCCTGGGTGCGTCTTCCTAGCCTTCCTCCAGAGGTTTTTGCTCCAGCATACATCGCAGCCATCGTCTCTTCTTTTGGGCGTTTCCTAGCGGTAGACGATCGTACAAAAAGTCTCTCCAACCCAAGCTGTGCCCGGGCTTGTGTTGAGATTGATCTTGCAAAGGAAATCACATCGGAGGTTATCATCAATGTTGTTGGGGACAGAACGATTGTACAGTCGGTTGTTTTCGAAGGAAAATTATTATACTGCAGCAAGTGTAAGATCCATGGCCATCAACTCTCCGACTGCCGGAAAATCAAAGCCAGGGCGGCGGCAACCGTCGAAGTGGGGAAGGTAGGGCAAATCCAATCACGAGATTTTCGGCCAACTGATCCGTCCATTCAGCGCAAATCTCCGAATAATCAGCAAGGATTAGAGAAAATTTCGGAGCTAGAGAAATTTTCGGATCCTCCAATATCTTCTCACCAAGATGGGCAAGATAATATCTCTTCGAATCCTAAAGATGTTTGGATCCTTCCCAAGACCCGGAAAAAAAGGAAAACCCGAAATCGTAAAGATGTGGTTGGCGTTGATATTATTTCGGCTGACGAAATCAAATCCTAGGGGCTTAAAGTCCAGCTTCCCAATCAAGATCAAAAGTCGGGCCATCAAGAATCCAACATGGAAATTATTCCATGCAACGTGGAAGAACCATGCAGCCAGGTTATGGCAAATATTAGTCCATGCAGCATGAATGCAAAAAACATTAATAAGGGAGCTTGCATTCTGTCCAGCTCTCCAAAGGAATCGCTCTCTTATAGTTTTCGACCAGGTCAGAAGACTACCGGTCTGCCTATATCTCGTGAGGGGTCGCCGGTGCACTCTATGATGGTGAAAGACATAGTGGACGGTAGCCTGCAATTCCAATCCCCGCTGAAGATTTGCCCCAAATCTCCCAACCAACAGGAGTTGGATGAAGGAAGGACCGCGCAGCCTGTATCTCACTCTAAGGAAGTTGTCATTCAGGGACAAACTCTCCAAATCTCCAAAGCCTTGTGCTCAGTCCTAAAGAAAGTTCGGTCTAAAGCGGCTCTAGACGCTAATGGAAAAGATGCTGACCATGATAGTGATCTCTTGATCGCAAATCCTAATGACACTCTTGCCTATGGTGTCAATGAATAGCCTCATCTGCTGGAACGCCAGGGGAGTTGGTAATTTGAGTACAACCGCTCACCTTAAGGCTATGTGTACTCTCCACAAGCCTTCTATTGTCGCTATTCTTGAACCCAAGATTCTTTGTGATCGCTTGGAGGCCTTGTGTCGTGATGTTGGTTTCGACCATTGTATGCATGGGGCCGCTAGCAACACTCATATCTGGTTAATCTGGAAGGAGGGTATTGATATTCAGCAAGCTGTTTGGTCTTCGCAACAGGTATCTGTTCGTGTTCATTGCAGCGTTTCTAACACTAGGTTTGCCTTGTCCATCGTTTATGCAGATTGTGATGCTACGGTTAGGGAAGAGTTATGGGATGACCTTACCGAAGCTTCTGACGGGATAAATGAGCCTTGGATTATTGTTGGAGATTTCAACGTTATTTCCTCCTGGGCTGAGAAACAGGGAGGCTGTGCGTCTGATGAAGGTCCTCTTGTGGCTTTCAACGAATTTCAGGTGGCTGCGGGTGTGTCGGATGCTGGTTTCAAAGGTAACCCTTTTACCTGGTCCAATAATCAGATTAGCCCTGACCGCATCTGGGAGAGATTGGATCGCGCGCTGGTGAATGGCCTTGCGATGGCTGAATTTCCTCTGCTTCAAATCACTCACCTTGAGCGCATTTGCTCAGATCACTGTCCTATTTTGATTGAGTTGAGTACTCGCCATAAAAACATCAGTTTTTTCCACTATCAGGGTGTTTGGGAGACGCATCCGGGGTTTCTCCACTGTTTCCAAATGCTGGGAAGGCTCCATGCACCATGATCCTCTTGTTAACTTTGGGTTGAAGCTCAAAAGACTAAGCGGCACTCTCAGGAAATGGAATTGGGAGGTTTTTGGGAATATCCAAGCTAAGATGAGGAGCCTCTTATTACAATCCAATGTGTTGGAAGCCAGGTTGCAGCATGGGTGGAATGAATCTTTGGCCCAGGAGGTGGCTAGCAGCAAAGGCCAATATCAAGAGCTTTTAGACTCTCAATTCGTTATGCTAAAAGCAAAGGCCAAAATGAAATGGCTTGAGGAAGGTGACCATAATTCAAATCTGTTCCATGCGGCTATCAAGGCAAGGCGTGTTATGAATAAAATGCAGCTTGATCTAGGGAATGGTACGTTCACGGATGACCGAAATATCATTGGGAATGCTGCTGTTTCCTTTTATGCCGATCTGTTTGGAGGTCAGGTGGACCCTCCGCCCCAAGAGGTGTTTGATATCATCCCTAAAGTTGTGACTTTTGAGGATAATATTGCGCTTTGTTCCAAACCTAGTATGGAGGAAGTTATCTCTGAGATCAATGCCATGGCCAAGGATAGTTCGCCGGGTCCGGACGGGTTCACAGGCCGTTTTTATTCTCATTGTTGGAACATCATCAAGGTTGATTTAATGGCCGCTGTTCATGGTTTTTTTGGGGGTTTGAATTTGCCCCGGAGCTTTACCTCAACTTACCTTACTCTCATTCCGAAAGTTGCTCATGCCACGGCTATTGCTCAACTTCGTCCTATCAGTCTTTGTAACTTTTGCCACAAGATCATCTCAAGGATCCTTACTTCCAGATTAGCTAGCTGGCTTCCGTGTCTCATTAGTGAGGAGCAAGCTGGCTTTGTCAAGGGTCGGGGGATTCATGAGAACATTGCGCTTGCGCACGATCTCACTCATGATCTTGACCACAAAGTTTTTGGTGGAAATCTCATTATCAAGTTGGATATGGCTAAAGCTTATGACAGGATCTCTTGGCCTTTCATCCTTGGCGTGTTGCGTATGATGGGTTTTGGTGATGTTTGGTGCGACATGATTGCTAGATGTATCTCAAACTGTTTTTACTCAGTAAAATGGGATGGGAAGTTGTTCGGTTTCTTCAAGTCCACAAGGGGGGTTCGTCAAGGAGATCCTCTATCTCCTAGTCTTTTTGTCATAGCTATGGAATGGCTCAGCAAGGTCCTAAATGCGAGTGTTCATCACGGGGTCCTTAAGCCTTTCATTACAAAGCGCCGGGCTTTGCAAATTAACCACCTTTTGTTTGCAGATGATTTGCTCATTTTCACTAGTGGTGCTAAGGACTCCATCCGGAAGCTCCTTGACATCAT
Source organism: Rhodiola kirilowii (assembly GCA_033675215.1). Taxonomy (NCBI): domain Eukaryota; kingdom Viridiplantae; phylum Streptophyta; class Magnoliopsida; order Saxifragales; family Crassulaceae; genus Rhodiola; species Rhodiola kirilowii. Next base: position 1,211,317 of record JAUCNB010000028.1, read on the forward strand.
TGGGGACTTCTGTACGTTCTCAGGTCAAAAGCTCAATCCGGACAAGAGCACTATCATTTTTCCTGCTGCGTTCCCAGAGGAGAGGAAAACGGATCTGCTTCAGATCACTAGTTTTGTTGAAGGCTCGCTTCCAGTTCAGTACCTTGGGGCTCCCTTGTTTAAAGGTAGAGTTCGTATTGATATGTTCAATCATCTGGTTGAATCAGTGACCTCTCGTATCGGTGGTTGGATGAAGCGTTTCCTTAGTATGGGTGGCAGAGTTACTCTAGTGAATTCTGTGCTGAATGCCATTGGGATTCATAACATGATGGTCCTTCCTATTCCGATCACCATTCTTAATCGTATCAGCTCCCTGATGTCTAATTTTATCTGGGACAGTGGGGGATCTAGACGGCGCCACTGGACCAGCTGGGAAAAGCTTTGCAGACCCAAGATGTGTGGTGGGTTGGGCATCCGTGACCCTAAGTCCATCATGTCCGCTCTTCATGCTAAACTGGCTTGGAGTTTCCTTAATCAAAACACTCTATGGGCTAAATTCGCAAAGGCTAGATTTCGCATTGGTGAAAAAGGTTCTGGGGTTTGGAATGCCTTTAATCATCTTGTCCCATCTCTTCAATCTGATTCTGCCTGGAGATTGGGGAGAGGTGACACTTCGATTGACTCTTATTGCTGGCGCCTGGGAGTTGAAGCTCCAAATCACATTAGAAACCTTCAGATCAAGGATGTTTTTGATCAGAGTGATCTCTTGCATCATGTGCTAGATGTTCTTCCCGCTCGGGAGGCTCTCTCTATCCTTATTTTTGCCGGGTATGGGGCGAGATCATTGTGCTTGGATTGGGCATGGGCAGGAGAGTTTCTCGGTCCGGTCTTTTTGGGATTTCGGTCAGACCCGCTTTGCAAAGCTTCCTTGGGCTTCCCACATTTGGCAGCGTTGGATTCCTCCAAAGATCTCTTGTTTTATTTGGAAACTCTTCCATCATTCTTTTCCTACTGATGATGCGGTGATGCGCCTGGGGATCCCCATGGTGTCTCGCTGCTCTTGCTGTCGGGATCCTTGTCAAGAATCCGCTATCCATCTTTTTTTTGGTGGTGCGTGGGGGAGGGCCCTGTGGCATTGGTTGGCGTCCCTCTTCAATAAACCTCGGGTGCATGGGATAAAAGGTTTTGAGTTTGTTTGGCTCTGTCATAAGCCGTCCAGCTTTATGGAGTGCATGGCGTTCGGCATTGCCTGTTGCGGTGTTTGGGAGTTATGGAAAGCTCGGAATAGCTTCGTGTATGATGGTAAGCATAGGGACTGGCGCCGGTATTTGATTGCCTGGGGTCAGAAGCTTGCTAACCTTATCCCCAAGCCTTTTGACCCAGGGCCGGGTGATGCCGATTGTCTTAGGACTCTGCGCATCTCTGGTGTTCATAAGGCAGTTTCTAGTGTTTGGTTCAAGTGGAGGCCGGGCATTGGCAAGAATACCCTGAATATAGCGATCGTCAAGCGTGGTATCTCCTCTTGGGGTGCCTACTTGGCTAGGTCTCGTGATGGTGTTTTCTTGTTTGCAGGCGCTCGTATCATTCCCCCAAATGTCATTCATAAGATTCCATGGTTGATTGAGCGTGGGCTTGGGTCCTCCTGTTCTATGAGCTCGTGGAGTATTCAGAGCTCCCATCCTTCGGCTAGGTTGCTTGCCTCGGCGGACGGTTTTGATTGCCCAGCGGATCTCCTATATCTGCGAAGAAACCTTGTGCACCGGTACGGTGTAATGTTTTTTCAGAATATCTGTGCCTCGGCCAATGGAGGAGCCCTTGCCATCGCTTTTCAAGCTCCGGGGGAAGGGCATTGGGTCAGTTTCAGCCAGATTCCTAAGGTGGCGCGGGTGGCCATCGTGGGCGACTCGGCTTTCTGGTCTAACAAAGGCATTGCTAGAGTTAGGCCTTGGCCGAATTGGACGCCTTGTTCTGTGGACGATCTTTCTGTTAGCACTGCTCCTCCTCAGCCTATTTTCCTTGATGACACTCGTTTTGTTTATGATTATGCCACTCGGTTTGTTTATGATTAGCCTTGTTTTGGCTCGTCTTATTGCGTCTATCAGTCTGTTCAGTGTTTTTAAGGTGCTAGGTTTTATAACTAGCTCCTGGCACTTGAGGACTCTTTTTTGTAGCCCCGGTTCAGGCTCTTTGAACCCCCCCCCCCCCCCCCCCCCCCCTTATCAATAAAGGTGCTGGCTCCGCCCAGCTTTAACTAAAAAAATATATATATATATATATAAGTTTGTCCCAAGTTAGTCTCTTTCTAAGGACGAGACTAACTTGGGACGAACAAAGACAAACTTTAGTCTCATTCTAAGGTTTGTATAAGTTCGCCCCAAGTTAGTCTAAGTTCGTCCCAAGTTAGTCTCTTTCTAAGGACGAACTTAGACAAACCTTAGAATGAGACTAACGAGACTAACTTGGGACGAACAAAGACAAACTTTAGTCTCATTCTAAAGTTTTTATAAGTTCGTCCCAAGTTAGTCTCTTTCTAAGGACGAACTTAGACAAACCTTAGAATGAGACTAACGAGACTAACTTGGGATGAACAAAGACAAACTTTAGTCTCATTCTAAGGTTTGTATAAGTTCGTCCCAAGTTAGTCTAAGTTCGTCCCAAGTTAGTCTCTTTCTAAGGACGAACTTAGATAAACCTTAGAATGAGACTAACGAGACTAACTTGGGACGCACAAAGACAAATTTTAGTCTCATTCTAAAGTTTGTATAAGTTCGTCCCAAGTTAGTCTCCTGCTAAGGACGAACTTAGACAAACCTTAGAATGAGACTAACAAGACTAACGTGGGACGACTAAAGACAAACTTTAGTCTCATTCTAAGGTTTGTATAAGTTCGTCCCAAGTTAGTCTAAGTTCATCCCAAGTTAGTCTCTTTCTAAGGACGAACTTAGATAAACCTTAGAATGAGACTAACGAGACTAACTTGGGACGAACAAAGACAAACTTTAGTCTCATTCTAAGGTTTGTATAAGTTCATCCCAAGTTAGTCAAAGTTCGTCCCAAGTTAGTCTCTTTCTAAGGACGAACTTAGATAAACCTTATAATGAGACTAACGAGACTAACTTGGGACGAACATAGACAATCTTTAGTCTCATTCTAAGGTTTTATAAGTTCGTCCCAAGTTAGTCTAAGTTCGTCCCAAGTTAGTCTCTTTCTAAGGACGAACTTAGAAAAACCTTAGAATGAGACTAACGAGACTAACTTGGGACGAACAAAGACAAACTTTAGTCTCATTCTAAGGTTTGTATAAGTTCATCCCAAGTTAGTCAAAGTTCGTCCCAAGTTAGTCTCTTTCTAAGGATGAACTTAGACAAACCTTAGAATGAGACTAACGAGACTAACTTGGGACGAACAAAGACAAACTTTAGTCTCATTCTAAGGTTTGTATAACTTCGCCCCAAGTTAGTCTAAGTTCGTCCCAAGTTAGTCTCTTTCTAAGGACGAACTTAGATAAACCTTAGAATGAGACTAACGAGACTAACTTGGGACGAACAAAGACAAACTTTAGTCTCATTCTAAGGTTTGTGTAAGCTCATCCCAAGTTAGTCTAAGTTCGTCCCAAGTTAGTCTCTTTCTAAGGACGAACATAGACAACCCTTAGAATTAGACTAACGAGACTAACTTCGGATGAACAAAGACAAACTTTAGTCTCATTCTAAGGTTTGTACAAGTTCATCCCAAGTTAGTCTAAGTTCGTCCCAAGTTAGTCTCTTTCTAAGGACGAACTTAGATAAACCTTAGAATGAGACTAACGAGACTAACTTGGGACGAATAAAGACAAACTTTAGTCTCATTCTAAAGTTTGTATAAGTTCGTCCCAAGTTAGGCTAAGTTCATCCCAAGTTTGTCTCTGTCTAAGGACGAACTTAGATAAACCTTAGAATGAGACTAACGAGACTAACTTCGGACGAACAAAGACAAACTTTAGTCTCATTCTAAGGTTTGTACATGTTCATCCCAAGTTAGTCTAAGTTCGTCCCAAGTTAGTCTCTTTCTAAGGACGAACTTAGATAAACCTTAGAATGAGACTAACGAGACTAACTTGGGACGAACAAAGACAAACTTTAGTCTCATTCTAAGGTTTGTATAAGTTCATCCCAAGTTAGTCAAAGTTCGTCCCAAGTTAGTCTCTTTCTAAAGACGAACTTAGACAAATCTTAGAATGAGACTAACGAGACTAACTTGGGACGAACAAAGACAAACTTTAGTCTCATTCTGAGGTTTGTATAAGTTCGTCCCAAGTTAGTCTAAGTTCGTCCCAAGTTAGTCTCTTTCTAAGGACGAACATAGAAAAACCTTAGAATGAGACTAACGAGACTAACTTGGGACGAACAAAGACAAACTTTAGTCTCATTCTAAGGTTTGTATAAGTTCGTCCCAAGTTAGTCTAAGTTCGTCCCAAGTTAGTCTCTTTCTAAGGACGAACCTAGATAAACCTTAGAATGAGACTAACGAGACTAACTTGGGACGAACAAATACAAACTTTAGTCTCATTCTAAAGTTTGTATAAGTTCGTCCCAAGTTAGTCTCTTTCTAAAGACGAACTTAGACAAACCTTAGAATGAGACTAACGAGACTAACTTGGGACGAACAAAGACAAACTTTCGTCTCATTCTAAGGTTTGTATAAGTTCGTCCCAAGTTAGTCTAAGTTCATCCCAAGTTAGTCTCTTTCTAAGGACGAACTTAGACAAACCTTAGAATGAGACTAACGAGACTAACTTGGGACGAATAAAGACAAACTTTAGTCTCATTCTAAGGTTTGTATAAGTTCGTCCCAAGTTAGTCTAAGTTCGTCCCAAGTTAGTCTCTTTCTAAGGACGAACTTAGATAAACCTTAGAATGAGACTAACGAGACTAACTTGGGACGAACAAAGACAAACTTTAGTCTCATTCTAAGGTTTGTATAAGTTCATCCCAAGTTAGTCTAAGTTCATCCCAAGTTAGTCTCTTTCTAAGGACGAACTTAGACAAACCTTAGAATGAGACTAACGAGACTAACTTGGGACGAACAAAGACAAACTTTAGTCTCATTCTAAAGTTTGTATAAGTTCGTCCCAAGTTAGTCTCTTTCTAAGGGCGAACTTAGACAAACCTTAGAATGAGACTAACGAGACTAACTTGGGACGAACAAAGGCAAACTTTAGTCTCATTCTAAAGTTTGTATAAGTTCGTCCCAAGTTAGTCTAAGTTCGTCCCAAGTTTGTCTCTTTCTAAGGACGAACTTAGATAAACCTTAGAATGAGACTAACGAGACTAACTTGGGACGAACAAAGACAAACTTTAGTCTCATTCTAAAGTTTGTATAAGTTCGTCCCAAGTTAGTCTACGTTTGTCCCAAGTTAGTCTCTTTCTAAGGACGAACTTAGATAAACCTTAGAATGAGACTAACGAGACTAACTTGGGACGAACAAAGACAAACTTTAATCTCATTCTAAGGTTTGTATAAGTTCATCCCAAGTTAGTCAAAGTTCGTACCAAGTTAGTCTCTTTCTAAGGACGAACTTAGATAAACCTTAGAATGAGACTAACGAGACTAACATGGGACGAACAAAGACAAACTTTAGTCTCATTCTAAGGTTTGTATAAGTTCGACCCAAGTTAGTCTAAGTTCGTCCCAAGTTAGTCTCTTCCTAAGGACGAACTTAGAAAAACCTTAGAATGAGACTAACGAGACTAACTTGGGACGAACAAAGACAAACTTTAGTCTCATTCTAAGGTTTGTATAAGTTCGTCCCAAGTTAGTCTAAGTTCGTCCCAAGTTAGTCTCTTTCTAAGGACGAACCTAGATAAACCTTAGAATGAGACTAACGAGACTAACTTGGGACGAACAAAGACAAACTTTAGTCTCATTCTAAAGTTTGTATAAGTTCGTCCCAAGATAGTCTCTTTCTAAAGACGAACTTAGACAAACCTTAGAATGAGACTAACGAGACTAACTTGGGACGAATAAAGACAAACTTTAGTCTCATTCTAAGGTTTGTATAAGTTCGTCCCAAGTTAGTCTAAGTTCGTCCCAAGTTAGTCTCTTTCTAAGGACGAACTTAGATAAACCTCAGAATGAGACTAACGAGACTAACTTGGGACGAACAAAGACAAACTTTAGTCTCATTCTAAGGTTTGTATAAGTTCATCCCAAGTTAGTCTAAGTTCATCCCAAGTTAGTCTCTTTCTAAGGACGAACTTAGACAAACCTTAGAATGAGACTAACGAGACTAACTTGGGACGAACAAAGACAAACTTTAGTCTCATTCTAAGGTTTGTATAACTTCGCCCCAAGTTAGTCAAAGTTCGTCCCAAGTTAGTCTCTTTCTAAGGACGAACTTAGATAAACCTTAGAATGAGACTAACGAGACTAACTTGGGACGAACAGAGACAAACTTTAGTCTCATTCTAAGGTTTGTGTAAGTTCATCCCAAGTTAGTCTAAGTTCGTCCCAAGTTAGTCTCTTTCTAAGGACGAACATAGACAACCCTTAGAATGAGACTAACGAGACTAACTTCGGACGAACAAAGACAAACTTTAGTCTCATTCTAAGGTTTGTACAAGTTCATCCCAAGTTAGTCTAAGTTCGTCCCAAGTTAGTCTCTTTCTAAGAACGAACTTAGATAAACCTTAGAATGAGACGAACGAGACTAACTTGGGACGAATAAAGACAAACTTTAGTCTCATTCTAAAGTTTGTATAAGTTCGTCCCAAGTTAGTCTAAGTTCGTCCCAAGTTAGTCTCTTTCTAAGGACGAACCTAGATAAACCTTAGAATGAGACTAACGAGACTAACTTGGGACGAACAAAGACAAACTTTAGTCTCATTCTAAAGTTTGTATAAGTTCGTCCCAAGTTGGTCTCTTTCTAAAGACGAACTTAGACAAACCTTAGAATGAGACTAACGAGACTAACTTGGGACGAACAAAGACAAACTTTCGTCTCATTCTAAGGTTTGTATAAGTTCGTCCCAAGTTAGTCTAAGTTCGTCCCAAGTTAGTGTCTTTCTAAGGACAAACATAGAAAAACCTTAGAATGAGACTAACGAGACTAACTTGGGACGAACAAAGACAAACTTTAGTCTCATTCTAAGGTTTGTATAAGTTCGTCCCAAGTTAGTCTAAGTTCGTCCCAAGTTAGTCTCTTTCTAAGGACGAACCTAGATAAACCTTAGAATGAGACTAACGAGACTAACTTGGGACGAACAAAGACAAACTTTAGTCTCATTCTAAAGTTTGTATAAGTTCGTCCCAAGTTAGTCTCTTTCTAAAGACGAACTTAGACAAACCTTAGAATGAGACTAACGAGACTAACTTGGGACGAACAAAGACAAACTTTCGTCTCATTCTAAGGTTTGTATAAGTTCGTCCCAAGTTAGTCTAAGTTCATCCCAAGTTAGTCTCTTTCTAAGGACGAACTTAGACAAACCTTAGAATGAGACTAACGAGACTAACTTGGGACGAATAAAGACAAACTTTAGTCTCATTCTAAAGTTTGTATAAGTTCGTCCCAAGTTAGTCTCTTTCTAAAGACGAACTTAGACAAACCTTAGAATGAGACTAACGAGACTAACTTGGGACGAACAAAGACAAACTTTAGTCTCATTCTAAGGTTTGTATAAGTTCGTCCCAAGTTAGTCTAAGTTCGTCCCAAGTTAGTCTCTTTCTAAGGACGAACATAGAAAAACCTTAGAATGAGACTAACGAGACTAACTTGGGACGAACAAAGACAAACTTTAGTCTCATTCTAAGGTTTGTATAAGTTCGTCCCAAGTTAGTCTAAGTTCGTCCCAAGTTAGTCTCTTTCTAAGGACGAACCTAGATAAACCTTAGAATGAGACTAACGAGACTAACTTGGGACGAACAAAGACAAACTTTAGTCTCATTCTAAAGTTTGTATAAGTTCGTCCCAAGTTAGTCTCTTTCTAAAGACGAACTTAGACAAACCTTAGAATGAGACTAACGAGACTAACTTGGGACGAACAAAGACAAACTTTCGTCTCATTCTAAGGTTTGTATAAGTTCGTCCCAAGTTAGTCTCTTTCTAAGGACGAACTTAGACAAACCTTAGAATGAGACTAACGAGACTAACTTGGGACGAATAAAGACAAACTTTAGTCTCATTCTAAGGTTTGTATAAGTTCGTCCCAAGTTAGTCTAAGTTCGTCCCAAGTTAGTCTCTTTCTAAGGACGAACTTAGATAAACCTTAGAATGAGACTAACGAGACTAACTTGGGACGAACAAAGACAAACTTTAGTCTCATTCTAAGGTTTGTATAAGTTCATCCCAAGTTAGTCTAAGTTCATCCCAAGTTAGTCTCTTTCTAAGGACGAACTTAGACAAACCTTAGAATGAGACTAACGAGACTAACTTGGGATGAACAAAGACAAACTTTAGTCTCATTCTAAAGTTTGTATAAGTTCGTCCCAAGTTAGTCTCTTTCTAAGGGTGAACTTAGACAAACCTTAGAATGAGACTAACGAGACTAACTTGGGACGAACAAAGGCAAACTTTAGTCTCATTCTAAAGTTTGTATAAGTTCGTCCCAAGTTAGTCTAAGTTCGTCCCAAGTTTGTCTCTTTCTAAGGACGAACTTAGATAAACCTTAGAATGAGACTAACGAGACTAACTTGGGACGAACAAAGACAAACTTTAGTCTCATTCTAAAGTTTTTATAAGTTCGTCCCAAGTTAGTCTACGTTTGTCCCAAGTTAGTCTCTTTCTAAGGACGAACTTAGATAAACCTTAGAATGAGACTAACGAGACTAACTTGGGACGAACAAAGACAAACTTTAGTCTCATTCTAAGGTTTGTATAAGTTCATCCCAAGTTAGTCAAAGTTCGTACCAAGTTAGTCTCTTTCTAAGGACGAACTTAGATAAACCTTAGAATGAGACTAACGAGACTAACTTGGGACGAACAAAGACAAACTTTAGTCTCATTCTAAGGTTTGTATAAGTTCGACCCAAGTTAGTCTAAGTTCGTCCCAAGTTAGTCTCTTCCTAAGGACGAACTTAGAAAAACCTTAGAATGAGACTAACGAGACTAACTTGGGACGAACAAAGACAAACTTTAGTCTCATTCTAAGGTTTGTATAAGTTCGTCCCAAGTTAGTCTAAGTTCGTCCCAAGTTAGTCTCTTTCTAAGGACGAACCTAGATAAACCTTAGAATGAGACTAACGAGACTAACTTGGGACGAACAAAGACAAACTTTAGTCTCATTCTAAAGTTTGTATAAGTTCGTCCCAAGATAGTCACTTTCTAAAGACGAACTTAGACAAACCTTAGAATGAGACTAACGAGACTAACTTGGGACGAACAAAGACAAACTTTCATCTCATTCTAAGGTTTGTATAAGTTCGTCCCAAGTTAGTCTAAGTTCATCCCAAGTTAGTCTCTTTCTAAGGACGAACTTAGACAAACCTTAGAATGAGACTAACGAGACTAACTTGGGACGAATAAAGACAAACTTTAGTCTCATTCTAAGGTTTGTATAAGTTCGTCCCAAGTTAGTCTAAGTTCGTCGAAGTTAGTCTCTTTCTAAGGGCGAACTTAGATAAACCTTAGAATGAGACTAACGAGACTAACTTGGGACGAACAAAGACAAACTTTAGTCTCATTCTAAGGTTTGTATAAGTTCATCCCAAGTTAGTCTAAGTTCATCCCAAGTTAGTCTCTTTCTAAGGACGAACTTAGACAAACCTTAGAATGAGACTAACGAGACTAACTTGGGACGAACAAAGACAAACTTTAGTCTCATTCTAAGGTTTGTATAAGTTAGTCCCAAGTTAGTCTAAGTTCGTCCCAAGTTAGTCTCTTTCTAAGGACGAACTTAGATAAACCTTAGAATGAGACTAACTAGACTAACTTGGAACGCACAAAGACAAACTTTAGTCTCATTCTAAGGTTTGTGTAAGTTCATCCCAAGTTAGTCTAAGTTCGTCCCAAGTTAGTCTCTTTCTAAGGACGAACATAGACAACCCTTAGATTGAGACTAACGAGACTAACTTCGGACGAACAAAGACAAACTTTAGTCTCATTCTAAGGTTTGTACAAGTTCATCCCAAGTTAGTCTAAGTTCGTCCCAAGTTAGTCTCTTTCTAAGGACGAACTTAGATAAACCTTAGAATGAGACGAACGAGACTAACTTGGGACGAATAAAGACAAACTTTAGTCTCATTCTAAAGTTTGTATAAGTTCGTCCCAAGTTAGTCTAAGTTCGTCCCAAGTTAGTCTCTTTCTAAGGACGAACCTAGATAAACCTTAGAATGAGACTAACAAGACTAACTTGGGACGAACAAAGACAAACTTTAGTCTCATTCTAAAGTTTGTATAAGTTCGTCCCAAGTTAGTCTCTTTCTAAAGACGAACTTAGACAAACCTTAGAATGAGACTAACGAGACTAACTTGGGACGAACAATGACAAACTTTCGTCTCATTCTAAGGTTTGTATAAGTTCGTCCCAAGTTAGTCTAAGTTCGTCCCAAGTTAGTCTCTTTCTAAGGACGAACATAGAAAAACCTTAGAATGAGACTAACGAGACTAACTTGGGACGAACAAAGACAAACTTTAGTCTCATTCTAAGGTTTGTATAAGTTCGTCCCAAGTTAGTCTAAGTTCGTCCCAAGTTAGTCTCTTTCTAAGGACGAACCTAGATAAACCTTAGAATGAGACTAACGAGACTAACTTGGGACGAACAAAGACAAACTTTAGTCTCATTCTAAAGTTTGTATAAGTTCGTCCCAAGTTAGTCTCTTTCTAAAGATGAACTTAGACAAACCTTAGAATGAGACTAACGAGACTAACTTGGGACGAACAAAGACAAACTTTCGTCTCATTCTAAGGTTTGTATAAGTTCGTCCCAAGTTAGTCTAAGTTCATCCCAAGTTAGTCTCTTTCTAAGGACGAACTTAGACAAACCATAGAATGAGACTAACGAGACTAACTTGGGACGAATAAAGACAAACTTTAGTCTCATTCTAAAGTTTGTATAAGTTCGTCCCAAGTTAGTCTCTTTCTAAAGACGAACTTAGACAAACCTTAGAATGAGACTAACGAGACTAACTTGGGACGAACAAAGACAAACTTTAGTCTCATTCTAAGGTTTGTATAAGTTCGTCCCAAGTTAGTCTAAGTTCGTCCCAAGTTAGTCTCTTTCTAAGGACGAACATAGAAAAACCTTAGAATGAGACTAACGAGACTAACTTGGGACGAACAAAGACAAACTTTAGTCTCATTCTAAGGTTTGTATAAGTTCGTCCCAAGTTAGTCTAAGTTCGTCCCAAGTTAGTCTCTTTCTAAGGACGAACCTAGATAAACCTTAGAATGAGACTAACGAGACTAACTTGGGACGAACAAAGACAAACTTTAGTCTCATTCTAAAGTTTGTATAAGTTCGTCCCAAGTTAGTCTCTTTCTAAAGACGAACTTAGACAAACCTTAGAATGAGACTAACGAGACTAACTTGGGACGAACAAAGACAAACTTTCGTCTCATTCTAAGGTTTGTATAAGTTCGTCCCAAGTTAGTCTAAGTTCATCCCAAGTTAGTCTCTTTCTAAGGACGAACTTAGACAAACCTTAGAATGAGACTAACGAGACTAACTTGGGACGAATAAAGACAAACTTTAGTCTCATTCTAAGGTTTGTATAAGTTCGTCCCAAGTTAGTCTCTTTCTAAGGACGAACTTAGATAAACCTAAGAATGAGACTAACGAGACTAACTTGGGACGAACAAAGACAAACTTTAGTCTCATTCTAAGGTTTGTATAAGTTCATCCCAAGTTAGTCTAAGTTCATCCCAAGTTAGTCTCTTTCTAAGGACGAACTTAGACATACCTTAGAATGAGACTAACGAGACTAACTTGGGACGAACAAAGACAAACTTTAGTCTCATTCTAAAGTTTGTATAAGTTCGTCCCAAGTTAGTCTCTTTCTAAGGGTGAACTTAGACAAACCTTAGAATGAGACTAACGAGACTAACTTGGGACGAACAAAGGCAAACTTTAGTCTCATTCTAAAGTTTGTATAAGTTCGTCCCAAGTTAGTCTAAGTTCGTCCCAAGTTTGTCTCTTTCTAAGGACGAACTTAGATAAACCTTAGAATGAGACTAACGAGACTAACTTGGGACGAACAAAGACAAACTTTAGTCTCATTCTAAAGTTTTTATAAGTTCGTCCCAAGTTAGTCTACGTTTGTCCCAAGTTAGTCTCTTTCTAAGGACGAACTTAGATAAACCTTAGAATGAGACTAACGAGACTAACTTGGGACGAACAAAGACAAACTTTAGTCTCATTCTAAGGTTTGTATAAGTTCATCCCAAGTTAGTCAAAGTTCGTACCAAGTTAGTCTCTTTCTAAGGACGAACTTAGATAAACCTTATAATGAGACTAACGAGACTAACTTGGGACGAACATAGACAAACTTTAGTCTCATTCTAAGGTTTTATAAGTTCGTCCCAAGTTAGTCTAAGTTCGTCCCAAGTTAGTCTCTTTCTAAGGACGAACTTAGAAAAACCTTAGAATGAGACTAACGAGACTAACTTGGGACGAACAAAGACAAACTTTAGTCTCATTCTAAGGTTTGTATAAGTTCATCCCAAGTTAGTCAAAGTTCGTCCCAAGTTAGTCTCTTTCAAAGGACGAACATAGATAAACCTTAGAATGAGACTAACGAGACTAACTTGGGACGAACAAAGACAAACTTTAGTCTCATTCTAAGGTTTGTATAAGTTCGACCCAAGTTAGTCTAAGTTCGTCCCAAGTTAGTCTCTTCCTAAGGACGAACTTAGAAAAACCTTAGAATGAGACTAACGAGACTAACTTGGGACGAACAAAGACAAACTTTAGTCTCATTCTAAGGTTTGTATAAGTTCGTCCCAAGTTAGTCTAAGTTCGTCCCAAGTTAGTCTCTTTCTAAGGACGAACCTAGATAAACCTTAGAATGAGACTAACGAGACTAACTTGGGACGAACAAAGACAAACTTTAGTCTCATTCTAAAGTTTGTATAAGTTCGTCCCAAGATAGTCTCTTTCTAAAGACGAACTTAGACAAACCTTAGAATGAGACTAACGAGACTAACTTGGGACGAACAAAGACAAACTTTCGTCTCATTCTAAGGTTTGTATAAGTTCGTCCCAAGTTAGTCTAAGTTCATCCCAAGTTAGTCTCTTTCTAAGGACGAACTTAGACAAACCTTAGAATGAGACTAACGAGACTAACTTGGGACGAATAAAGACAAACTTTAGTCTCATTCTAAGGTTTGTATAAGTTCGTCCCAAGTTAGTCTAAGTTCGTCCCAAGTTAGTCTCTTTCTAAGGACGAACTTAGATAAACCTTAGAATGAGACTAACGAGACTAACTTGGGACGAACAAAGACAAACTTTAGTCTCATTCTAAGGTTTGTATAAGTTCATCCCAAGTTAGTCTAAGTTCATCCCAAGTTAGTCTCTTTCTAAGGACGAACTTAGACAAACCTTAGAATGAGACTAACGAGACTAACTTGGGACGAACAAAGACAAACTTTAGTCTCATTCTAAGGTTTGTATAACTTCGCCCCAAGTTAGTCAAAGTTCGTCCCAAGTTAGTCTCTTTCTAAGGACGAACTTAGATAAACCTTAGAATGAGACTAACGAGACTAACTTGGGACGAACAGAGACAAACTTTAGTCTCATTCTAAGGTTTGTGTAAGTTCATCCCAAGTTAGTCTAAGTTCGTCCCAAGTTAGTCTCTTTCTAAGGACGAACATAGACAACCCTTAGAATGAGACTAACGAGACTAACTTCGGACGAACAAAGACAAACTTTAGTCTCATTCTAAGGTTTGTACAAGTTCATCCCAAGTTAGTCTAAGTTCGTCCCAAGTTAGTCTCTTTCTAAGGACGAACTTAGATAAACCTTAGAATGAGACGAACGAGACTAACTTGGGACGAATAAAGACAAACTTTAGTCTCATTCTAAAGTTTGTATAAGTTCGTCCCAAGTTAGGCTAAGTTCGTCCCAAGTTTGTCTCTGTCTAAGGACGAACTTAGATAAACCTTAGAATGAGACTAACGAGACTAACTTCGGACGAACAAAGACAAACTTTAGTCTCATTCTAAGGTTTGTACATGTTCATCCCAAGTTAGTCTAAGTTCGTCCCAAGTTAGTCTCTTTCTAAGGACGAACTTAGATAAACCTTAGAATGAGACTAACGAGACTAACTTGGGACGAACAAAGACAAACTTTAGTCTCATTCTAAGGTTTGTATAAGTTCGTCCCAAGTTAGTCTAAGTTCGTCCCAAGTTAGTCTCTTTCTAAGGACGAACTTAGATAAACCTTAGAATGAGACTAACGAGACTAACTTGGGACGAACAAAGACAAACTTTAGTGTCATTCTAAGGTTTGTATAAGTTTGTCCCAAGTTAGTCTAAGTTCGTCCCAAGTTAGTCTCTTTCTAAGGACGAACTTAGACAAACCTTAGAATGAGACTAACGAGACTAACTTGGGACGAACAAAGGCAAACTTTATTCTCATTCTAAAGTTTGTATAAGTTCGTCCCAAGTTAGGCTAAGTTCGTCCCAAGTTTGTCTCTGTCTAAGGACGAACTTAGATAAACCTTAGAATGAGACTAACGAGACTAACTTGGGACGAACAAAGACAAACTTTAGTCTCATTCTAAAGTTTTTATAAGTTCGTCCCAAGTTAGTCTATTTCTAAGGACGAACTTAGACAAACCTTAGAATGAGACTAACGAGACTAACTTGGGACGAACAAAGACAAACTTTAGTCTCATTCTAAGGTTTGTATAAGTTCGCCCCAAGTTAGTCTAAGTTCGTCCCAAGTTAGTCTCTTTCTAAGGACGAACTTAGACAAACCTTAGAATGAGACTAACGAGACTAACTTGGGACGAACAAAGACAAACTTTAGTCTCATTCTAAAGTTTTTATAAGTTCGTCCCAAGTTAGTCTCTTTCTAAGGACGAACTTAGACAAACCTTAGAATGAGACTAACGAGACTAACTTGGGACGAACAAAGACAAACTTTAGTCTCATTCTAAGGTTTGTTTAAGTTCGTCCCAAGTTAGTCTAAGTTCGATCCAAGTTAGTCTCTTTCTAAGGACGAACTTAGATAAACCTTAGAATGAGACTAACGAGACTAACTTGGGACGCACAAAGACAAACTTTAGTCTCATTCTAAAGTTTGTATAAGTTCGTCCCAAGTTAGTCTCCTGCTAAGGACGAACTTAGACAAACCTTAGAATGAGACTAACGAGACTAACGTGGGACGACTAAAGACAAACTTTAGTCTCATTCTAAGGTTTGTATAAGTTCGTCCCAAGTTAGTCTAAGTTCATCCCAAGTTAGTCTCTTTCTAAGGACGAACTTAGATAAACCTTAGAATGAGACTAACGAGACTAACTTGGGACGAACAAAGACAAACTTTAGTCTCATTCTAAGGTTTGTATAAGTTCATCCCAAGTTAGTCAAAGTTCGTTCCAAGTTAGTCTCTTTCTAAGGACGAACTTAGATAAACCTTATAATGAGACTAACGAGACTAACTTGGGACGAACATAGACAAACTTTAGTCTCATTCTAAGGTTTTATAAGTTCGTCCCAAGTTAGTCTAAGTTCGTCCCAAGTTAGTCTCTTTCTAAGGACGAACTTAGAAAAACCTTAGAATGAGACTAACGAGACTAACTTGGGACGAACAAAGACAAACTTTAGTCTCATTCTAAGGTTTGTATAAGTTCATCCCAAGTTAGTCAAAGTTCGTCCCAAGTTAGTCTCTTTCTAAGGACGAACATAGATAAACCTTAGAATGAGACTAACGAGACTAACTTGGGACGAACAAAGACAAACTTTAGTCTCATTCTAAAGTTTGTATAAGTTCGTCCCAAGTTAGTCTCTTTCTAAAGACGAACTTTGAAAACCTTAGAATGAGACTAACGAGACTAACTTGGGACGAACAAAGACAAACTTTCGTCTCATTCTAAGGTTTGTATAAGTTCGTCCCAAGTTAGTCTAAGTTCATCCCAAGTTAGTCTCTTTCTAAGGACGAACTTAGACAAACCTTAGAATGAGACTAACGAGACTAACTTGGGACGAATAAAGACAAACTTTAGTCTCATTCTAAGGTTTGTATAAGTTCGTCCCAAGTTAGTCTAAGTTCGTCCCAAGTTAGTCTCTTTCTAAGGACGAACTTAGATAAACCTTAGAATGAGACTAACGAGACTAACTTGGGACGAACAAAGACAAACTTTAGTCTCATTCTAAGGTTTGTATAAGTTCATCCCAAGTTAGTCTAAGTTCATCCCAAGTTAGTATCTTTCTAAGGACGAACTTAGACAAACCATAGAATGAGACTAACGAGACTAACTTGGGACGAACAAAGACAAACTTTAGTCTCATTCTAAGGTTTGTATAACTTCGCCCCAAGTTACTCTAAGTTCGTCCCAAGTTAGTCTCTTTCTAAGGACGAACTTAGATAAACCTTAGAATGAGACTAACGAGACTAACTTGGGACGAACAAAGACAAACTTTAGTCTCATTCTAAGGTTTGTATAAGTTCATCCCAAGTTAGTCTAAGTTCGTCCCAAGTTAGTCTCTTTCTAAGGACGAACATAGACAACCCTTAGAATGAGACTAACGAGACTAACTTCGGACGAACAAAGACAAACTTTAGTCTCATTCTATGGTTTGTACAAGTTCATCCCAAGTTAGTCTAAGTTCGTCCCAAGTTAGTCTCTTTCTAAGGACGAACTTAGATAAACCTTAGAATGAGACTAACGAGACTAACTTGGGACGAATAAAGACAAACTTTAGTCTCATTCTAAAGTTTGTATAAGTTCGTCCCAAGTTAGGCTAAGTTCGTCCCAAGTTTGTCTCTGTCTAAGGACGAACTTAGATAAACCTTAGAATGAGACTAACGAGACTAACTTCGGACGAACAAAGACAAACTTTAGTCTCATTCTAAGGTTTGTACATGTTCATCCCAAGTTAGTCTAAGTTCGTCCCAAGTTAGTCTCTTTCTAAGGACGAACTTAGATAAACCTTAGAATGAGACTAACGAGACTAACTTGGGACGAACAAAGACAAACTTTAGTCTCATTCTAAGGTTTGTATAAGTTCGTCCCAAGTTAGTCTAAGTTCATCCCAAGTTAGTCTCTTTCTAAGGACGAACTTAGATAAACCTTAGAATGAGACTAACGAGACTAACTTGGGACGAACAAAGACAAACTTTAGTCTCATTCTAAGGTTTGTATAAGTTTGTCCCAAGTTAGTCTAAGTTCGTCCCAAGTTAGTCTCTTTCCAAGGACGAACTTAGACAAACCTTAGAATGAGACTAACGAGACTAACTTGGGACGAACAAAGGCAAACTTTAGTCTCATTCTAAAGTTTGTATAAGTTCGTCCCAAGTTAGGCTAAGTTCGTCCCAAGTTTGTCTCTGTCTAAGGACGAACTTAGATAAACCTTAGAATGAGACTAACGAGACTAACTTGGGACGAACAAAGACAAACTTTAGTCTCATTCTAAAGTTTTTATAAGTTCGTCCCAAGTTAGTCTCTTTCTAAGGACGAACTTAGACAAACCTTAGAATGAGACTAACGAGACTAACTTGGGACGAACAAAGACAAACTTTAGTCTCATTCTAAAGTTTTTATAAGTTCGTCCCAAGTTAGTCTATTTCTAAGGACGAACTTAGACAAACCTTAGAATGAGACTAACGAGACTAACTTGGGACGAACAAAGACAAACTTTAGTCTCATTCTAAGGTTTGTATAAGTTCGTCCCAAGTTAGTCTAAGTTCGTCCCAAGTTAGTCTCTTTCTAAGGATGAACTTAGATAAACCTTAGAATGAGACTAACGAGACTAACTTGGGACGCACAAAGACAAACTTTAGTCTCATTCTAAAGTTTGTATAAGTTCGTCCCAAGTTAGTCTCCTTCTAAGGACGAACTTAGACAAACCTTAGAATGAGACTAACGAGACTAACGTGGGACGACTAAAGACAGACTTTAGTCTCATTCTAAGGTTTGTATAAGTTCGTCCCAAGTTAGTCTAAGTTCATCCCAAGTTAGTCTCTTTCTAAGGACGAACTTAGATAAACCTTAGAATGAGACTAACGAGACTAACTTGGGACGAACAAAGACAAACTTTAGTCTCATTCTAAGGTTTGTATAAGATCATCCCAAGTTAGTCTAAGTTCGTCCCAAGTTAGTCTCTTTCTAAGGACAAACTTAGACAAACCTTAGAATGAGACTAACGAGACTAACTTGGGACGAACAAAGACAAACTTTAGTCTCATTCTAAGGTTTGTATAAGTTCATCCCAAGTTAGTCTAAGTTCGTCCCAAGTTAGTCTCAATCTAAGGAAGAACTTAGATAAACCTTAGAATGAGACTAACGAGACTAACTTGGGACGAACAAAGACAAACTTTAGTCTCATTCTAAGGTTTGTATAAGTTCGTCCCAAGTTAGTCTAAGTTTGTCCCAAGTTAGTCTCTTTCTAAGGACAAACTTAGACAAACCTTAGAATGAGCCTATTGAGACTAACTTGGGACGAACAAAGACAAACTTTAGTCTCATTCTAAAGTTTGTATAAGTTCGTCCCAAGTTAGTCTCTTTCTAAGGGCGAACTTAGACAAACCTTAGAATGAGACTAACGAGACTAACATGGGACGAACAAAGATAAACTTTAGTCTCATTCTAAGGTTTGTATAAGTTCGTCCCAAGTTAATCTAAGTTCATCCCAAGTAAGTCTCTTTCTAAGGAAGAACTTAAATAAACCTTAGAATGAGACTAACGAGACTAACTTGGGACGAACAAAGGCAAACTTTAGTCTCATTCTAAAGTTTGTATAAGTTCGTCCCAAGTTAGTCTAAGT
This sequence comes from Rhodiola kirilowii, assembly GCA_033675215.1. NCBI lineage: Eukaryota > Viridiplantae > Streptophyta > Magnoliopsida > Saxifragales > Crassulaceae > Rhodiola > Rhodiola kirilowii. The sequence continues at coordinate 1,230,194 of JAUCNB010000028.1, forward strand.
TCGTCCCAAGTTTGTCTCTTTCTAAGGACGAACTTAGATAAACCTTAGAATGAGACTAACGAGACTAACTTGGGACGAACAAAGACAAACTTTAGTCTCATTCTAAAGTTTGTATAAGTTCGTCCCAAGTTAGTCTACGTTTGTCCCAAGTTAGTCTCTTTCTAAGGACGAACTTAGATAAACCTTAGAATGAGACTAACGAGACTAACTTGGGACGAACAAAGACAAACTTTAGTCTCATCTTAAGGTTTGTATAAGTTCATCCCAAGTTAGTCAAAGTTCGTCCCAAGTTAGTCTCTTTCTAAGGACGAACTTAGATAAACCTTATAATGAGACTAACGAGACTAACTTGGGACGAACATAGACAAACTTTAGTCTCATTCTAAGGTTTTATAAGTTCGTCCCAAGTTAGTCTAAGTTCGTCCCAAGTTAGTCTCTTTCTAAGGACGAACTTAGAAAAACCTTAGAATGAGACTAACGAGACTAACTTGGGACGAACAAAGACAAACTTTAGTCTCATTCTAAGGTTTGTATAAGTTCATCCCAAGTTAGTCAAAGTTCGTCCCAAGTTAGTCTCTTTCTAAGGACGAACATAGATAAACCTTAGAATGAGACTAACGAGACTAACTTGGGACGAACAAAGACAAACTTTAATCTCATTCTAAGGTTTGTATAAGTTCGACCCAAGTTAGTCTAAGTTCGTCCCAAGTTAGTCTCTTTCTAAGGACGAACTTAGAAAAACCTTAGAATGAGACTAACGAGACTAACTTGGGACGAACAAAGACAAACTTTAGTCTCATTCTAAGGTTTGTATAAGTTCGTCCCAAGTTAGTCTAAGTTCATCCCAAGTTAGTCTCTTTCTAAGGACGAACCTAGATAAACCTTAGAATGAGACTAACGAGACTAACTTGGGACGAACAAAGACAAACTTTAGTCTCATTCTAAAGTTTGTATAAGTTCATCCCAAGTTAGTCTCTTTCTAAAGACAAACTTAGACAAACCTTAGAATGAGACTAACGAGACTAACTTGGGACGAACAAAGACAAACTTTCGTCTCATTCTAAGGTTTGTATAAGTTCGTCCCAAGTTAGTCTAAGTTCATCCCAAGTTAGTCTCTTTCTAAGGACGAACTTAGAGAAACCTTAGAATGAGACTAACGAGACTAACTTGGGACGAATAAAGACAAACTTTAGTCTCCTTCTAAGGTTTGTATAAGTTCGTCCCAAGTTAGTCTCTTTCTAAGGACGAACTTAGATAAACCTTAGAATGAGACTAACGAGACTAACTTGGGACGAACAAAGACAAACTTTAGTCTCATTCTAAGGTTTGTATAAGTTCATCCCAAGTTAGTCTAAGTTCATCCCAAGTTAGTCTCTTTCTAAGGACGAACTTAGACAAACCTTAGAATGAGACTAACGAGACTAACTTGGGACGAACAAAGACAAACTTTAGTCTCATTCTAAGGTTTGTATAACTTCGCCCCAAGTTAGTCTAAGTTCGTCCCAAGTTAGTCTCGTTAGTCTCATTCTAAGGTTTGTCTAAGTTTGTCCTTAGAAAGAGACTAACTTGGGACGAACTTAGACTAACTTGGGGCGAACTTATACAAACCTTAGAATGAGACTAACGAGACTAACTTGGGACGAATAAAGACAAACTTTAGTCTCATTCTAAGGTTTGTATAAGTTCGTCCCAAGTTAGTCTAAGTTCGTCCCAAGTTAATTTCTTTCTAAGGACGAACTTAGATAAACCTTAGAATGAGACTAACGAGACTAACTTGGGACGAACAAAGACTAAACTTTAGTCTCATTCTAAGGTTTGTATAAGTTCATCCCAAGTTAGTCTAAGTTCGTCCCGAGTTAGTCTCTTTCTAAGGACGAACATAGACAACCCTTAGAATGAGACTAACGAGACTAACTTCGGACGAACAAAGACAAACTTTAGTCTCATTCTAAGGTTTGTACAAGTTCATCCCAAGTTAGTCTAAGTTCGTCGCAAGTTAGTCTCTTTCTAAGGACGAACTTAGATAAACCTTAGAATGAGACTAACGAGACTAACTTGGGACGAACAAAGACAAACTTTAGTCTCATTCTAAGGTTTGTATAAGTTCGTCCCAAGTTAGTCTAAGTTCGTCCCAAGTTAGTCTCTTTCTAAGGACGAACTTAGATAAACCTTAGAATGAGACTAACGAGACTAACTTGGGACGAACAAAGACAAACTTTAGTCTCATTCTAAGGTTTGTATAAGTTCATCCCAAGTTAGTCTAAGTTCGTCCCAAGTTAGTCTCTTTCTAAGGACGAACATAGACAACCCTTAGAATGAGACTAACGAGACTAACTTCGGATGAACAAAGACAAACTTTAGTCTCATTCTAAGGTTTGTACAAGTTCATCCCAAGTTTGTCTAAGTTCGTCCCAAGTTAGTCTCTTTCTAAGGACGAACTTAGACAAACCTTAAAATTAGACTAACGAGACTAACTTGGGACGAACAAACACAAACGTTAGTCTCATTCTAAGGTTTGTCTAAGTTCGTCCCTAGTTAGTCTCTTTCTAAGGACGAACTTAGAAAAACCATTGAACGAGCCTAACTTGGGATGAACAAAGACAAATGTTAGTCTCATTCTAAGGTTTGTCTAAGTTCGTCCCAAGTTAGTCTCTTTCTAAGGACAAACTTAGACAAACCATAGAATGAGACTAACAAGACTAACTTGGGACAAACAAAGACAAACGTTAGTCTCATTCTAAGGTTTGTCAAAGTTCGTCCCAAGTTAGTCTCCTTCTAAGGACGAACTTAGACAAACCATAGAATGAGACTAACGAGACTAACTTGGGACGAACAAAGACAAACGTTAGTCTCATTCTAAGGTTTGTCTATGTTTGCCCCAAGTTAGTCTCTTTCGAAGGACGAACTTAGACAAATCATAGAATGAGACTAACGGGACTAACTTGGGACGAACAAAGACAAACGCTAGTCTCGTTTTAAGGTTTGTCTAATTTCGTCCCAAGTTAGTCTCTTTCTAAGGACGAACTTAGACAAATCATAAAATGAGACTAACAAGACTTAGTTGGGGCGAACAAAGACAAACGTTAGTCTCATTCTAAGGTTTGTCTAAGTTCATCCAAAGTTAGTCTCTTTCTAAGGACGAACATAGACAAACCATAGAATGAGACTAACGAGACTAACTTGGGATGAACAAAGACAAACGTTAGTCTCGTTCTAATGTTTGTCTAATTTCGTCCCAAGTTAGTCTCTTTCTAAGGACAAACTTAGACAAATCATAAAATGAGACTAACAAGACTTAGTTGGGACGAACAAAGACAAACGTTAGTCTCGTTCTAAGGTTTGTCTAAGTTCGTCCCAAGTTAGTCTCTTTCAAAGGGCGAACTTAGACAAACCATAGAATGAGACTAACGAGACTAACTTGGGACGAACAAAGACAAACGTTAGTCTCAATGTAACGTTTGTCTAAGTTTGTCCCAAGTTAGTCTCTTTCTAAGGACAAACTTAGACCAACCATAGAATAAGACTAACAAGACTAAGTTGGGACGAACAAAGACAAATGTTAGTCTCATTCTAAGGTTTGTCTAAGTTCGTTCCAAGTTAGTCTCTTTCTAAGGACGAACATAGACAAACCATTGAACGAGACTAACTTGGAACAAACAAACACAAACGTTAGTCTCATTCTTAGGTTTGTCTAAGTTCGTCCCAAGTTGGTCTCTTTCTTAGGACGAACTTAGACAAACCATAGAATGAGACTAATGAGACTAACTTGGGACGAACAAAGACAAACGTTACTCTCATTCTAAGGTTTGTCTAAGTTCGTCCCAAGTTAGTCTCTTTGTAAGGACGAACTTTGACAAACCTTAAAATGAGACTAACGAGACTAACTTGGGATGAACAAAGACAAACGTTAGTCTCATTCTATGGTTTGTCTTAGTTCGTCCCAAGTTAGTCTCTTTCTAAGGACGAACTTAGACAAAACTTAAAATGAGACTAACGAGACTAACTTAAGACGAATAAATACAAACGTTAGTCTCATTCTAAGGTTTGTCTAAGTTCGTCCCAAGTTAATCTCTTTCTATGGACGAACTTAGACAAACCTAAAAATGAGACTAACGAGACTAACTTGGGATGAACAATGACAAACGTTAGTCTCATTCTAAGGTTTGTCTTAGTTCGTCCCAAGTTAGTCTCTTTCTAAGGAAGAACTTAGACAAACCTTAAAATGAGACTAACGAGACTAACTTGGGACGAACAAAAACAAACGTTAGTCTCTTTCTATGGTTTGTCTAGGTTTGTCCCAAGTTAGTCTCTTTCTAAGGATGAACTTAGACAAACCATAGGATGAGACTAACGAGACTAACTTGGGACGAACAAAGACAAACGTTAGTCTCATTCTAAGGTTTGTCTAAGTTCGTCCCAAGTTAGTCTCTTTCTAAGGACGAACTTAGACAAACCTTAAAATTAGACTAACGAGACTAACTTGGGACGAACAAAGACAAACATTAGTCTCATTCTAAGGTTTGTCTAAGTTCGTCCCAAGTTAGTCTCTTTCTAAGGACAAACTTAGACAAACCTTAAAATGAGACTAACATGACTAACTTGGGACGAACAAAGACAAACGTTAGTCTCATTCTAAGGTTTGTCTTAGTTCGTCCCAAGTAAGTCTCTTTCTAAGGACGAACTTAGACAAACCTTAAAATGAGACTAACGAGACTAACTTGGGACGAACAAAGACAAACGTTAGTCTCATTCTAAGGTTTGTCTTAGTTTGTCCCAAGTTAGTCTCTTTCTAAGGATGAACTTAGACAAACCATAGGATGAGACTAACGAGACTAACTTGGGACGAACATAGACAAACGTTAGTCTCATTCTAAGGTTTGTCTAAGTTCGTCCCAAGTCAGTCTCTTTCTAAGGACGAACTTAGACAAACCTTAAAATTAGACTAACGAGACTAACTTGGGACGAACAAAGACAAACATTAGTCTCATTCTAAGGTTTGTCTAAGTTCGTCCCAAGTTAGTCTCTTTCTAAGGACGAACTTAGACAAACCTTAAAATGAGACTAACATGACTAACTTGGGACGAACAAAGACAAACGTTAGTCTCATTCTAAGGTTTGTCTTAGTTCGTCCCAAGTAAGTCTCTTTCTAAGGACGAACTTAGACAAACCTTAAAATGAGACTAACGAGACTAACTTGGGACGAACAAAGACAAACGTTAGTCTCATTCTAAGGTTTGTCTTAGTTTGTCCCAAGTTAGTCTCTGTCTAAGGACGAACTTAGACAAACCTTAAAAAGAGACTAACGAGACTAACGAGACTAACTTGAGACGAACAAAGACAAACGTTAGTCTCATTCTATGGTTTGTCTAAGTTGGTCCCAAGTTAGTCTCTTTCAAAGAACGAACTTAGACAAACCTTAAAATGAGACTAACGAGACTAACTTGGGACAAACAAAGACAAACGTTAGTCTCATTCTAAGGTTTGTCTTAGTTCATCCCAAGTTATTCTCTTTCGAAGGACGAACTTAGACAACCCGTAAAATGGGACTAACGAGACTAACTTAGGACGAACAAAGACAAACGTTAGTCTCATTCTAAGGTTTGTCTTAGTTCGTCCCAAGTTAGTCTCTTTCTAAGGATGAACTTAGACAAACCTTAAAATGGGACTAACGAGACTAACTTGGGACGAACAAAGACAAACGTTAGTCTCATTCTAAGGTTTGTCTTAGTTTGTCCCATGTTAGTCTCTTTTTAATGACGAACTTAGACAAACCATAGCATGAGACTAACGAGACTAACTTGGGACGAACAAAGACAAACGTTAGTCTCATTGTAACGTTTGTCTAAGTTCGTCCCAAGTTATTCTCTTTCTAAGGACGAACTTTGGCAAACCATAGAATGAGACTAACGAGACTAACTTTTTTTTTAACCAAAATTTTATTGTGGGGACAATGCCCAAACAAAGAAAACAGGACAAGCAAGCCCGCGCCAGCGCTAGAAAAAAGACCTAACCAGGACTATCATTATCACTAAAAGAGACCTTGCGATTCGATTGAGGCGAATTAGCCTCCTTGGGCCGCTTTAGAATAGGCTTAATTTGAGAACTAGGAGGTAGAAAACTGTCTTTCATGAATCTAATCTTGTCTTCCTTGGTGAGAATAAGATCTGGAATCACGCTGTCATAACTCTTTTTAATCTCTTCTAGATTGTCCTTGATGGGACTAATGATATAGGCTTCAGCCATATTCAACTCTTCAACCTCCGAATCATTAGATACCACCACACCCAACTTTGGTTCAATTGTAGTCCCCTTCTGGATATCTTCACTCGCCAATGCAACAACAGTCTCACAAGAATGAACTACTGGTTTCTCAGGAGGATGCAATTCCTGAATGACACTATTAGTAGTGTTCTTCTTTTGGACCTTCCTTGCACTCTTTTTCTTCTTTACTTGCACCCATTCATCTTGCTTACTAGTGCCCATAGTCGCATTCCCTTGTGCCGCAGCACTATTCTTGATAATAATTTCTATAGGATTACACTCCTTCATAACAGGCATATTGAGCTGCTCCTTTGGATCAATTTTTGACCCATGTTTCTTCCTACATATCGATAAATCATGCCCATGAACTTTGCAGTAGGAGCAATAGGCCATATTACCTTCCACTTCTATTTTCTGCCAGAAAACTCTCCCATCAGATAGAGAAATCCTAACTTCCTCCGGAATAGGAATACAAACATCAAGTTCCACACATGCTCTAACATATCTAAGAGTGGCACAAGCCTTTGATCTCTCATCCAAGTCGAGAAAACAACCAAAAGAATTCACAATACTAGCCACATAGTTACGAGTAACAAACCAAGGATGAATACCTGGTAATCTAACCCACTTAGTTGTAATAGATGATTCCTTCTTCGGACTGTAATCAGGGGAATACCGAAATAGGCGGAACATAGCATGCCCAACCTTTCGAAGAGGAGAAGTGAGGACCGCATTAGCATCTTCCTCAGAGTCTAGAATTATCATCAAGTGCCGAGAATCCCAGATATCACTGATTGTAGCTCTGCCTTTAATAGGCCAGTTTTCCTTGAACACTTGCCGAATTACCTCAATAGTCGGCCTCCCCATAGTAAATTTCGCAACAAGCGAATGCTTGAATAGAGCTATCCTTGCTTTGAATTCAGCTGCTGTGAAACTAACGAGACTAACTTGGGACGAATAAAGACAAACGTTAGTCTCATTCTATGGGTTGTCTAAGTTGGTCCCAAGTTAGTCTCTTTCTAAGGACGAACTTAGACAAACCTTAAAATGAGACTAACGAGACTAACTTGGGACGAACAAAGACAAACGTTAGTCTCATTCTAAGGTTTGTCTAAGTTCGTCCCAAGTTAGTCTCTTTCTAAGGACGAACTTCGACAAACCTTAAAATGAGACTAACGAGACTAACTTTGGACGAACAAAGACAAACGTTAGTCTCATTCTAAGATTTGTCTTAGTTCGTCCCAAGTTAGTATCTTTCTAAGTACGAACTTAGACAAACCTTAAAATGAGACTAACGAGACTAACTTGGGACGAATAAAGACAAACATTAGTCTCATTCTATGGTTTGTCTAAGTTCGTCCCAAGTTAGTCTCTTTCTAAGGACGAACTTAGACAAACCATAGAATGAGACTAACGAGACTAACTTGGGACGATTCAAGACAAACGTTAGTCTCATTCTAAGGTTTGTCTAAGTTCATCCCAAGTTGGTCTCTTTCTAAGGACGAACTTAGACAAACCATAGAATGAGACTAACGAGACTAACTTGGGACAAACTAAGACAAACGTTAGTCTCATTCTCAGGTTTGTTAAAGTTCATCCCAAGTTAGTCTCTTTCTAAGGACGAACTTAGACAAACCTTAAAATGAGACTTACGAGACTAACTTGGGACAAACAAAGACAAACGTTAGTCTCATTCTAAGGTTTGTCTAAGTTCGTCGCAAATTAGTCTCTTTCGAAGGACGAAATTAGAAAAACCTTAAAATGAGACTAGCGAGACTAACTTGGGACGAACAAAGACAAACGTTAGTCTCATTCTAAGGTTTGTCTAAGTTCGTCCCCAGTTAGTCTCTTTCTAAGGACGAACTTAGACAAACCTTAAAATGAGACTTACGAGACTAACTTGGGACGAACAAAGACAAACGTTAGTCTCATTCTAAGGTTTGTCTAAGTTTGTCCCAAGTTAATCTCTTTCTAAGGACGAACTTAGACAAACCATTGAACGAGACTAACTTGGGACGAAAAGCGACAAACGTTAGTCTCATTCTAAGGTTTGTCTAAGTTCGTCCCATGTTAGTCTCTTTCTAAGGACGAACTTAGACAAACCATAGAATGATACTAACGAGACTAACTTGGGACAAACAAAGACAAACGTTAGTCTCATTCTAAGGTTTGTCTAAGTTCGTCCCAAGTTAGTCTCTTTCTAAGGACGAACTTTGACAAACCTTAAAATGAGACTAACGAGACTAACTTGGGACGAACAAAGACAAACGTTAGTCTCATTCTAAGATTTGTCTTAGTTCGTCCCAAGTTAGTCTCTTTCAAAGTACGAACTTAGACAAACCTTAAAATGAGACTAACGAGACTAACTTGGGATGAATAAAGACAAACATCAGTCTCGTTCTATGGTTTGTCTAAGTTTGTCCCAAGTTAGTCTCTTTCTAAGGACGAACTTAGACAAACCTTAAAATGAGACTAACGAGAATAACTTGGGACGAACAAAGACAAACGTTAGTCTCATTCTAATGTTTATCTAAGTTCGTCCCAAGTTAGTCTCTTTCTAAGGATGAACTTAGACAAACCTTAAAATGAGACTAACGAGACCAACTTGGGACGACCAAAGACAAACGTTAGTCTCATTCTAAGGTTTGTCTTAGTTCGTCCCAAGTTAGTCTCTTTCTAAGGACGAACTTAGACAACCCTTAAAATGAGACTAACCAGACTACATTGGGACGAACAAAGACAAACGTTAGTCGCATTCTATGGTTTGTGTAAGTTGGTCCCAAGTTAGTCTCTTTCTAAGGACGAACTTAGACAAACCTTAAAATGAGACTAACGAGACTAACTTGGGACGAACAAAGACAAACGTTAGTCTCATTCTAAGGTTTGGCTAAGTTTGTCCCAAGTTAGTCTCTTTCTAAGGACGAACTTAGACAAACCTCAAAATGAGACTAACGAGACTAACTTGGGACGAACAAAGACAAACGTTTGTCTCATTCTAAGATTTGTCTCAGTTCGTCGCAAGTTAATCTCTTTCTAAGTACGAACTTAGACAAACCTTAAAATGAGACTAACGAGACTAACTTGGGACGAATAAAGACAAACATTAGTCTAATTCTAAGG